>WNNJ02002040.1:0-7500 GCA_012934845.2 Pomphorhynchus laevis
CCTCGAGAAAGTCATAGTTACTTCCGCCGTTTACCCGCGCTTGTTTAGATTTCGCCACGTTAACCTTCTGAGCACTGGGCAGAAATCACATTGCGTCAACACCGGTGACGGCTATCGCAATGCTCTGTTTTAATTAAACAGTTAGATTCCCCTTGTCCGTACCAGTTCTGGTTTGACTGTTCGACGCTAACCGATTACTGTACACAGCACAAAGTACCATGCACCGAAAAGCTGAAGCCGTCGAAAGGACAGAAGGCATCGGGGTCCGACCTCAGAACGCTACCTTGCGGCAACGCCATCGATCAGTCCCCAAATGCTACCGCCTCCCTCTTGCGACAGCCCGATCAACTCAGTCCTCAGAGCCAATCCTTTTTCCAAAGTTACGGATCTATCTTGCCGACTTCCCTTGCCTACTTTACCCCATCAACTAGAGGCTATATACCTTGGAGACCTGCTGCGGAATTAGGTACGATCAGGAACGAGACTAATATCACGCCCCCAGATTTTTATGAACCACACGATGTGCACGGTGCTACGCAGTAATCGCGTCGCAATACGGCAATTAGTCCCTGTCTCCGAATAACTCGTTTCCAGGGATATGTTACCTAACAAAGAAGAGAGAACTCTTCCCCGAACATCGCATGGCGTCTCTGGGTTTGTCAACGTTACCGTTTTTGCCACATTTCAAAGAAACATGACATAATCCGCATCCTGGCTCGGGAAGATTAACCCGATTCCCTTTCGATTGCGTGAGCTGAAAGCTCCACACTAATCACTGAATTTCACATACTCTTAGGATCGGCTGAACCATGTTCAATTAATGTTCACATGGAACCCTTCTCCACTTCAGTCTTCAAAGTTCTCATTTGAATACTCGCTACTGCCACTAAGATCTGCACAAGCGCCAGCTTCACGGGAGCTTACACTCCACGCTTCAATGCTAACGTCTTCGCCCTCCTACACGTTGATCACTTTTCAATTCTGAATAGACCAGACACAATATCAACGGTTAAGCATAGGTTCATGTCTACAGCGCCATCCATTTTCAGGGCTAGTTGATTCGGCAGGTGAGTTGTTACACACTCCTTAGCAGATGCCAGCTTCCATGGCCACCGTCCTGCTGTCAATATCAACCAACACCTTTTATGGCATCTCATGAGAAACGTATCTGGCACCTTAGCTCAACGTTCAGTTCATCCCACAGCGCCAGTTCTGCTTACCAAAAATGGCCCACTTGGCGCACTCTATTCATACTCCCTGCTCAATTAAGCAGCAAGAGAGTTCTTACCCGTTTTAAGTTTGAGAGTAGGTCAAAGTTATTACAGCTCCGATTCCTCCAATCATTAGCTTTACCAGGTAAAACTAATATGCGCACCAGCTTTCCTGAGGGAAACTTCGGAGGGAACCAGCAACTAGATGGTTCGATTAGTCTTTCGCCCCTATACCCAAGTTTGGCGATTGATTTGCACGTCAAAACCGCTACGAACCTCCACCAGAGTTTCCCCTGGCTTCATTCTACTCAGGCATAGTTCACCATCTTTCGGGTCTCAACCTGAACGCTCAGGTGCAGTAGGCAGCAATTACATCTGTGCCACTCATCACTTGTGCTTATCATCAGCGCTCACGCATTTGTTCGCATCTCATATAGAGTTGTTTTCACTTTGCCTTTAAATTTCGTTTCAGAAAACGACTTGCGTTCGAGTTGAACTCCTTAGTCCGTGTTTCAAGACGGTTCGAATGATTCTTAGCAAATCGTGTTGCTCTCTATGAACCTTCAAACGTACAAACAGTCACTGTACAAATTCACGTATGCGAACCGCACATATAAGCAGCGCACATAGTTCGAGGCATTTTCTAACAATGAAGTAACGATAGCAACTGCATCAGAGATACAGATAACGATACATTGCTGTAGGATACTTCATGAGAAGATCCCGTTCGACAAGATACCGCGCTAACGCAAGATCACCGAGCAACCATAAACATCATCAATTACAGTACTGCGTGCAATGCTATCAACACATTGACATGCATTCAATCAACAACACATAGTACTTGAATGATAAACATTTCTATCACTCAATCATTCGCTTTGCAGAGTACAGTTTCACGCACTTGTGAACTCTCTTTTCAGAGTACTTTTCAACTTTCCCTCATGGTACTTGTTCGCTATCGGTCTCGCAACAATACTTAGACTTGTATGGGGTTTGCCACACAATTTCGAACTGCACTCTCAAGCAATTCTACTCAAACATCGTCACCAGAATGCCATTTTAGTAGTATCACGGGCCTTTCACCCTCTCTGGGTAAGTTGCGTTCAATCAAACTTACACTACACAACAGCATTAGAACGGTAACGACACCAACATCACACTTTTTGATACTAGCAGCATCAAAATTCGATGATGGCCTTTCTATGTTCATTCGCCATTACTAATAGAATCCCAGTTGGTTTCTTTTCTTCCGCTTATTAATATGCTTAAATTCAGCGGATTATCTCACCCGATTTGAGGCCAAATATCGATCAATCACGACGACACTTCACTCATATGATTATCAATACCCAGTTACGCAGAGTTATCGTCCGTGTTTCAAGATATAGTGCAGTTCAGCTAGCATGTTCTACTATATATAGTCACTGATTAGAATTGCTCGCCTGCATTATGCACTTATCGTTAGCAGCGTTATTTAATATGTAGTCATCACTAACACTGTTAATATATTCATATTAATCGACCTCAAACGGATGTAGCTATGAGTTTGACCTCACAGCTGTCATTTGCGTTCAAAAACTATCTGTTCCGTGTGTCCTGCAGTTCACAGAATTTATCACATATGGCAACGTTCTTCCTCGATTTGCGAGCCAAGTGATTCACTGTACACCGACGTTCATTTCTTGTTTTAGCTACCATCAACAAGTAAATGATAGTTCTTGCCTAGCTCAAGAACATTATATTATTGCCACAAATTCAGTTTCAGTAAACAACAGTTTACAATCGAGGCAAGTCATATTCACATGACAATAATAATTAGAACTCCACCTTACCCTTACGTGGAATTCATCATGATCAATCAGTTAACAACAGAAGTAACAGTCAAGATTGTTCCCACCTATACAGGTGGTTTCAGCGTCAATGATCCTTCTGCAGGTTCACCTACAGAAACCTTGTTACGACTTTTACTTCCTCTAAACGCTCAAGCTTGGGCAGCTTCTAGGTAGATCAACAGGGTGGTTAGCCCCGTGACACCTATCCACAGACCTCACCAAATCATTCAATCGGTAGTAGCGACGGGCGGTGTGTACAAAGGGCAGGGACTTAATCAACGCGAGATAATGACTCGCGCTTACTAGGAATTCCTCGTTCACGAAGAATAATTTCAATCTCCGATCCCAGTCACGAAGGCTATTTACGATTCCGCATATCTTCCGACATGCGTAGTGCGCTTTGTGCCCTCCATTGTAGCGCGCGTGCAGCCTCGAACATCTGAGGGCATCACAGACCTGTTATTGCTCTACTTCGTGTGCTTAAGCAACACCTGTCCCTCTAAGAAGCATTGTAACGACGAACAATCGCTACGCTAATTAGTAGGCTAGAGTCTCGTTCGTTATCGGAATAAACCAGACAAATCACTTCACCAACTACGAACGGCCATGCACCGCTACCCACCGGATCAAGAAAGAGCTTTCAACCTGTCAATCCTCACGGTGTTCGGACCGGGTAAGCTTTCGCGCGTTGAGTCAAATTAAGCCGCAGGCTCCACTTCTGGTGTGCCCCTCCGTCAATTCCTTTAAGTTTCGATTTTGCAACCATACTCCCCCCGGAACCCAATCACTTTGGTTTCCCGGAGGGTGCTCGCCAAGCTAAATTGCACTGGCGAATCCCCAGTCGGCATAGTTTACAGTTAGAACTAGGACGGTATCTAATCGTCTTCGATCCTCTAACTTTCGTTCTTGATTAATGAAAACATTCTTGGCAAATGCTTTCGCAGTTGTCCGTCTTGCGATGGTCACAGAATTTCACTTCTAGCACCGCAATACGAATGCCCCCGTCTGTCCCGATTAATCATGACCTCTGCTTTCGTAAACCAACGAAACGGAACCGAGGCCCTATTCCGTCATCCCATGCAGCATTATACAAGCATAAAGCCTGCGTTGAGCACACTAATTTTCTCAAAGTGACATTGACCTTCTACCGCGACACACACTAAAGTGCATCAACGATGAACTGGCATAAAAAGGAGTGAATCCGTGGTAGCGACTCTAGGCCGTCCACGGACCATTTCCTGATGTCCAACGACGAGCGTTTTAACCGCAGCAACTTTAACATACGCTTTTCGAGCTGGAATTACCGCGGCTGCTGGCACCAGAACTTGCCCTCCAATAGATTCTCGATAAAATTCTTTCATTGTTCTCATTTCAATTGCCGAATCAAAAGATTGCGGCATCGCTACTTCTCGTCACTACCTCCCCGATCGGGGATTGGGTAATTTGCGCGCCTGCTGCCTTCCTTGGATGTGACAGCCGTTTCTCATGCTCTCTCTCCGGAATCGAACCCTGATTCCCCGTTACCCGTTACAACCATGGCAGTAATATCGACTGCCATCAAAAGTTGATAGGTCAGACACTTGCAATCAACGTCGCCCGCTCTAGGCGGGGCAATCCGAAAATTTACCCAGAGTCGTCACAATTTTGTTTTCTTGCGAAAACGTTGGCTTTGATCTGATAAATGCGTCCTTTCTTGCGTCAGGACTTTTGTGCATGTATTAGCTCTAGATTTTCCACAGTTATCCACCTGTCATATTGTCCCATAAACTACGACTGATGTAATGAGCCATTCGCGGTTTTCACCATATCTGGTATGCACTTACACATGCATGGCTTAATCTTTGAGACAAGCGTATAATTACTGGCACGATCAACCAGGTATAGACATTTAATCCCGTATCACAGGATTATTTTTCATCATGCTAGACACAACACACTAGGTGTTGCTACATACAATTCAATAATACCACTTCATGAACCCATCACGTTCAATTGATAGGTAATCCTCTCATTGTTGCTCCCCGTACAACAGCAAAAAGTAGTATTTGCTAAATTATCAACGTGTTCCAATCTGCCCAACGTTTATTCACCGTTTATGTGTACCCTTAATCATTGATTAAACGCACTATGTTTATGCACCGCTATCGTTATATGTTGATTAATCAACATCGCTATAGTATACAACTGCCTTTGTACACTTTTCTATGTAACAGTAATCACTGTCACATAACTGACACCTCTTGCATTATTAGTCGCCATGACTAGATGCAATATTTACCCGTATGCACCGCATTTCATTAGACATTGATTCCTCAACATCATTAACCACTTATGTATTGCTAGCCAACCAGTGCATTGCAACACTATCACTTGAGAGCACACACTGCGCACTCTCAACTTTGCTGAAATGTTACAATTCGTCTTTTCACTAAATTTACCAATTTTGTTAGTCTACAATTCGTCTTTTCACTAATTTTGCAAAAGATGTTTACTGTTGAAATGTTTTGCTAATTTATATTATTTAGACGTAAATATAAAAAATACAGTGTACGCTGAATGTTCAATGTGTGTTATAAAATGCAATCATGTATGCAATGTCGTTTTTCACATAATTTCATATATTACGTTAGTTCATCGATTCTCAATTTATTTTAAAATGCAAAATTTAAATATTAGCTCTCATAAATAGAAAGCAATATCATTTACACTGCAAATCGTCTTTTCACTAATTTTGCAAAAACAAATATGATCTAAGTTAAGAGTAGGTTTAACATAATATTATGACTGCAAATTAAAATTTTCCATGGCGTTAGTTAATATTTGATATACGAATAAATTTTTTAAACATATGAATATAATTTTAAAAGTGTTAATTAATATTTAATAAATGTAATTATTTTTTAGTATAGGAATAGATTTATAGACGGTTACAACAATCTTATGTTTAATATTTTCCATCCATCGGTTCGGTGAATATATAAATCAATAATATTAATCTAACGAATAAGCAATATTTTCATCTATAGATATTCATCAAATATTTCAAATTAACAATTGAACAAAAGAGAGATTTCATTCTTGGAAAAAGCTATTTATTAACATAAGATTATTCGACTAAAATAATAATCAAATTAAGACTCGATCTACATAGTTACCGTTCGGATATTTACGAAATGAACATAATTTGTAAGTAGAATAGTGTTTATAAAGTATGATAATTTTGATATTCTACATTTCGTCTTTTCAAGGTATAGTACACATTATAGTACAACGCACTAAACATAATAGTACAACGCACTATACATTATAGTACGACAAACTATAACGTATATTAAAATATACATAATAGTGCGGTATTAAAGAAGGTATAGAGTTTAATAATGTAAATGGAACTACACAGAGGTAAGATAATCGGGCATCAACGTGAAGGGGGAATAATGGGTTAGTAAAAACCGTAAAAAATAGCGTAGTTCAAAACATTAATTTCAGTAAAAATTTAGAAAAAGTATGTGATTAACCAGTAGTATAATTATAAGGGATCCCTTTGAATACTGTGAACATTTTTATATCAAATATGAGGGGGTAAAAGGGCTTAGTACATGATGTATTGTAGTTCATCTTATATTTCATAATATTGATTCGACTGGACCATTGTTCAAATATGGATAATATTGTTCAAATATAGATAAAGTGTAAATGATTGTTCAAATATGAATAATATTGTTTAAATTTGGATAAAGTGAAAATGATTGACGGGTAAAATATTAATGAAAACTATGATTATGTCGAATTATAATTTATCGGTGAAGGGGTTAGTAAATGCTGTAATACAAAATGTAGTAAATAATATAAAATCAGGTCAAATATTTAAAACATGCAGTATATTCTAAGGTAAACCTTTGAATACATCGAATATTTGTTTATCGGGGACGGGGGGTAAAGGGGTTAGTAGGTAATGAATTGTTGATCATAATAAATTTAATAATATTGATTCGACTGGGCCAATGTTCAAATATTGATAAAGGGTAGAATATTAATAAAAACTGATTATATCAAATTAATATATATCGGGAGGGGGAATATGTGGTAAGTACAAGCAGTAATACAAAATGTAGTAAATAATATAAAATCAGGTCAAATATTTAAAACATGCAGTATATTCTAAGGTAAACCTTTGAATACATCGAATATTTGTTTATCGGGGACGGGGGTAAAGGGGTTAGTAGGTAATGAATTGTTGTTCATAATAAATTTAATAATATTGATTCGACTGGGCCAATGTTCAAATATTGATAAAGGGTAGAATATTAATAAAAACTGATTATATCAAATTAATATATATCGGGAGGGGGAATATGTGGTAAGTACAAGCAGTAATACAAAATGTAGTAAATAATATAAAATCAGGTCAAATATTTAAAACATGCAGTATATTCTAAGGTAAACCTTTGAAT
>WNNJ02002040.1:12500-21969 GCA_012934845.2 Pomphorhynchus laevis
TTAGCTGAAAGCGGGTCTCCCTGTTTAACTCCTCGCTTTATTGCAATAGGTTCCGTTTGGCCGTTTTTAGCACAAACGTATGTGTGTACTTCTTCGTAACTGTTCGCAATGTACTGTAGTAGGTACGAAGGGCATTTTGCTTCAAATAGCCGTTGCAATAAGGCGCTGTGACTTAGTGTATCAAAGGCAGAACGAATATCTAGGAATGCCATATACATTGGTTGCTTATTCGTTTTTGAGTAGCTTTGCATAAGCTTAATTGCCTTGACACACGTCAGAGATGCATCTTTACTAAACGCGTATTGAGACTTATCAACAGGTAGTTCGGCATCTAACAAGGAAAGTACAATCTTGTGAAATATACGGCATGGAATACATCCAATAGTGATTGGCCGATATGAACTAACATCATGCAATGACGTTTGATTAATTTTGCCGTTCACGATTATCTTGCCTGGTTTAGGTATCAAAATCGTTTTATTACTACGCCACAACCTCGGCAAGTATCCGTTTTGCAGTGACATATTGATGATCATGGTCAAAACTACTTGTCCTGGATCATATCTCAGGATTTGACTTACTGTTACTCTATCAACACCGCTTGCGGATGATTTGTTCATTTTCCTCGTTATCTGAGCAGTTTGAGCAGATTCAATTGTTGGCGGGACATTGTGTTGCCGTTCGTATCGATATGTCATGGCAGGGTTGCACACCGGATTTTCATTAGTAGCACTGAGCAGCTTATTAAAATGACCATATATAGTGTCAAGATTAATTGGGCATGCAGTTTTATCTTCGCTGCCCAACACCTCCTTAGCTAGCTTCGAAGTGTTTGTAAAATACAAAGCACGATTGCGTCTTTTAATAAGAGTTTTGTGTTCCTTAGCGGTGGCACCATTGGTCGGCACGCATGGCAGAATGCAACCGTTTTTGCTCTGTGTCACAAAACAAATTGATGTTGACTGGTTAACTCTGTTCGTGGGAGAGTAAATAACGTCATAGTCTGGAGAATCAGCTATAAGCTTAAATATGCGTTGATAAGCTTCGGCGGCTATTTTGAGGATCAATCCGTGCGCCGAGAATATGCCTCTCTCAAGTTGTTCAAGTAGCTCATCATACGATATCGCTATATCATTTGTTTCACGGATTATCACAGTCCATTTATTCCTATACGTTTTGTATTCGGAGATGACTATATTAGCAACATCTCTGTGTCTCGAAGGATTTCTGTAAACGCACATTGCCACGGTGTTTAGAATAGTTGTTCCTGAAGCTTTTAAATAGATCGGATGCAGGCCAAGTCTTGATAGTCTGTCACAGTTAGATGGTTTAAGCTTTTCATCCACCTTAGTAAGATACATCGTGTAGATTACAACGAAGCGGTCTATCAATAGGCGCATTGAGGATTCCGAGTATTGTGCTAGTTCATGTTGAAGGCAGCTAATAAGATGTTTGAAGCGCGCATGTGCGTTAGGCCTATTATACAGGGAGTTAAGATGCTCAGAAATGGCACCAATATTCAATGCACCCTGGTAGTTACTCACCGTGGAACAAATCGGAATTTCAGAAGTAATTGTTTGATCCGAATGCTGAACATCTGATAATCCACTCGATCTGCTAAGTTCATTTGATTCGTTTGCTATTAAAGTACATCGAGGAGGTGTTTCGATTACTCTCGCGTGTTGAGATATAGGTTGATAACAGGTAGGAATTGCCGCAGTGTGAACTTCATTCTCGTCAACAGTATGTTCTAGAGTGTAAGGTGTAATTTGAGAATCGACATTTGCTAACGTTACATTGCTGCAGACTTCATGTACTGGAGTCTCTGACCTGTCTATCATGTGAAATTGCGGATTGTCGGAAATACGGAACTCATTCTCGTCAACGATGTGTTCAAGAGTATTATGCAAATCCTGAGAATTGTTAATCGTTAGCCTTACATTATTGTTGACGTCATGGACTTGAATCACTGAGTTGCCTTCACCTTTATTACTACCCTTACACTTAGCCGCGTGAGCTCGTACAGATATTGCTTTACGGTTTTCAAAAATTCCACATTTAGAACATTTGTAATTCAACCTGATAGACGGATGCATGTGTTGGACATGATTTTCCAGCATCTGAAAGCAAGATCTACCGCTTAGTAAAATGTTACAGACAGGACATTTGCTTGTTTGGTTAACTGGAAAGGGGTATGCCACATCACATATGTGTGTCCGTTCATAGCTTTCTATCGCATCCGATTGTCTTGTTAATACGGTATTGGAATCGGAGACGATCGATGGTTCGGTTAGTGACGCCACACAAGCTTTCTCGCCACGTCAAGGCTCTGACCTCGAGAAAGTCATAGTTACTTCCGCCGTTTACCCGCGCTTGTTTAGATTTCGCCACGTTAACCTTCTGAGCACTGGGCAGAAATCACATTGCGTCAACACCGGTGACGGCTATCGCAATGCTCTGTTTTAATTAAACAGTTAGATTCCCCTTGTCCGTACCAGTTCTGGTTTGACTGTTCGACGCTAACCGATTACTGTACACAGCACAAAGTACCATGCACCGAAAAGCTGAAGCCGTCGAAAGGACAGAAGGCATCGGGGTCCGACCTCAGAACGCTACCTTGCGGCAACGCCATCGATCAGTCCCCAAATGCTACCGCCTCCCTCTTGCGACAGCCCGATCAACTCAGTCCTCAGAGCCAATCCTTTTTCCAAAGTTACGGATCTATCTTGCCGACTTCCCTTGCCTACTTTACCCCATCAACTAGAGGCTATATACCTTGGAGACCTGCTGCGGAATTAGGTACGATCAGGAACGAGACTAATATCACGCCCCCAGATTTTTATGAACCACACGATGTGCACGGTGCTACGCAGTAATCGCGTCGCAATACGGCAATTAGTCCCTGTCTCCGAATAACTCGTTTCCAGGGATATGTTACCTAACAAAGAAGAGAGAACTCTTCCCCGAACATCGCATGGCGTCTCTGGGTTTGTCAACGTTACCGTTTTTGCCACATTTCAAAGAAACATGACATAATCCGCATCCTGGCTCGGGAAGATTAACCCGATTCCCTTTCGATTGCGTGAGCTGAAAGCTCCACACTAATCACTGAATTTCACATACTCTTAGGATCGGCTGAACCATGTTCAATTAATGTTCACATGGAACCCTTCTCCACTTCAGTCTTCAAAGTTCTCATTTGAATACTCGCTACTGCCACTAAGATCTGCACAAGCGCCAGCTTCACGGGAGCTTACACTCCACGCTTCAATGCTAACGTCTTCGCCCTCCTACACGTTGATCACTTTTCAATTCTGAATAGACCAGACACAATATCAACGGTTAAGCATAGGTTCATGTCTACAGCGCCATCCATTTTCAGGGCTAGTTGATTCGGCAGGTGAGTTGTTACACACTCCTTAGCAGATGCCAGCTTCCATGGCCACCGTCCTGCTGTCAATATCAACCAACACCTTTTATGGCATCTCATGAGAAACGTATCTGGCACCTTAGCTCAACGTTCAGTTCATCCCACAGCGCCAGTTCTGCTTACCAAAAATGGCCCACTTGGCGCACTCTATTCATACTCCCTGCTCAATTAAGCAGCAAGAGAGTTCTTACCCGTTTTAAGTTTGAGAGTAGGTCAAAGTTATTACAGCTCCGATTCCTCCAATCATTAGCTTTACCAGGTAAAACTAATATGCGCACCAGCTTTCCTGAGGGAAACTTCGGAGGGAACCAGCAACTAGATGGTTCGATTAGTCTTTCGCCCCTATACCCAAGTTTGGCGATTGATTTGCACGTCAAAACCGCTACGAACCTCCACCAGAGTTTCCCCTGGCTTCATTCTACTCAGGCATAGTTCACCATCTTTCGGGTCTCAACCTGAACGCTCAGGTGCAGTAGGCAGCAATTACATCTGTGCCACTCATCACTTGTGCTTATCATCAGCGCTCACGCATTTGTTCGCATCTCATATAGAGTTGTTTTCACTTTGCCTTTAAATTTCGTTTCAGAAAACGACTTGCGTTCGAGTTGAACTCCTTAGTCCGTGTTTCAAGACGGTTCGAATGATTCTTAGCAAATCGTGTTGCTCTCTATGAACCTTCAAACGTACAAACAGTCACTGTACAAATTCACGTATGCGAACCGCACATATAAGCAGCGCACATAGTTCGAGGCATTTTCTAACAATGAAGTAACGATAGCAACTGCATCAGAGATACAGATAACGATACATTGCTGTAGGATACTTCATGAGAAGATCCCGTTCGACAAGATACCGCGCTAACGCAAGATCACCGAGCAACCATAAACATCATCAATTACAGTACTGCGTGCAATGCTATCAACACATTGACATGCATTCAATCAACAACACATAGTACTTGAATGATAAACATTTCTATCACTCAATCATTCGCTTTGCAGAGTACAGTTTCACGCACTTGTGAACTCTCTTTTCAGAGTACTTTTCAACTTTCCCTCATGGTACTTGTTCGCTATCGGTCTCGCAACAATACTTAGACTTGTATGGGGTTTGCCACACAATTTCGAACTGCACTCTCAAGCAATTCTACTCAAACATCGTCACCAGAATGCCATTTTAGTAGTATCACGGGCCTTTCACCCTCTCTGGGTAAGTTGCGTTCAATCAAACTTACACTACACAACAGCATTAGAACGGTAACGACACCAACATCACACTTTTTGATACTAGCAGCATCAAAATTCGATGATGGCCTTTCTATGTTCATTCGCCATTACTAATAGAATCCCAGTTGGTTTCTTTTCTTCCGCTTATTAATATGCTTAAATTCAGCGGATTATCTCACCCGATTTGAGGCCAAATATCGATCAATCACGACGACACTTCACTCATATGATTATCAATACCCAGTTACGCAGAGTTATCGTCCGTGTTTCAAGATATAGTGCAGTTCAGCTAGCATGTTCTACTATATATAGTCACTGATTAGAATTGCTCGCCTGCATTATGCACTTATCGTTAGCAGCGTTATTTAATATGTAGTCATCACTAACACTGTTAATATATTCATATTAATCGACCTCAAACGGATGTAGCTATGAGTTTGACCTCACAGCTGTCATTTGCGTTCAAAAACTATCTGTTCCGTGTGTCCTGCAGTTCACAGAATTTATCACATATGGCAACGTTCTTCCTCGATTTGCGAGCCAAGTGATTCACTGT
This sequence comes from Pomphorhynchus laevis, assembly GCA_012934845.2. NCBI lineage: Eukaryota > Metazoa > Acanthocephala > Palaeacanthocephala > Echinorhynchida > Pomphorhynchidae > Pomphorhynchus > Pomphorhynchus laevis. Next base: position 17,713 of record WNNJ02002040.1, read on the forward strand.
ACACCGACGTTCATTTCTTGTTTTAGCTACCATCAACAAGTAAATGATAGTTCTTGCCTAGCTCAAGAACATTATATTATTGCCACAAATTCAGTTTCAGTAAACAACAGTTTACAATCGAGGCAAGTCATATTCACATGACAATAATAATTAGAACTCCACCTTACCCTTACGTGGAATTCATCATGATCAATCAGTTAACAACAGAAGTAACAGTCAAGATTGTTCCCACCTATACAGGTGGTTTCAGCGTCAATGATCCTTCTGCAGGTTCACCTACAGAAACCTTGTTACGACTTTTACTTCCTCTAAACGCTCAAGCTTGGGCAGCTTCTAGGTAGATCAACAGGGTGGTTAGCCCCGTGACACCTATCCACAGACCTCACCAAATCATTCAATCGGTAGTAGCGACGGGCGGTGTGTACAAAGGGCAGGGACTTAATCAACGCGAGATAATGACTCGCGCTTACTAGGAATTCCTCGTTCACGAAGAATAATTTCAATCTCCGATCCCAGTCACGAAGGCTATTTACGATTCCGCATATCTTCCGACATGCGTAGTGCGCTTTGTGCCCTCCATTGTAGCGCGCGTGCAGCCTCGAACATCTGAGGGCATCACAGACCTGTTATTGCTCTACTTCGTGTGCTTAAGCAACACCTGTCCCTCTAAGAAGCATTGTAACGACGAACAATCGCTACGCTAATTAGTAGGCTAGAGTCTCGTTCGTTATCGGAATAAACCAGACAAATCACTTCACCAACTACGAACGGCCATGCACCGCTACCCACCGGATCAAGAAAGAGCTTTCAACCTGTCAATCCTCACGGTGTTCGGACCGGGTAAGCTTTCGCGCGTTGAGTCAAATTAAGCCGCAGGCTCCACTTCTGGTGTGCCCCTCCGTCAATTCCTTTAAGTTTCGATTTTGCAACCATACTCCCCCCGGAACCCAATCACTTTGGTTTCCCGGAGGGTGCTCGCCAAGCTAAATTGCACTGGCGAATCCCCAGTCGGCATAGTTTACAGTTAGAACTAGGACGGTATCTAATCGTCTTCGATCCTCTAACTTTCGTTCTTGATTAATGAAAACATTCTTGGCAAATGCTTTCGCAGTTGTCCGTCTTGCGATGGTCACAGAATTTCACTTCTAGCACCGCAATACGAATGCCCCCGTCTGTCCCGATTAATCATGACCTCTGCTTTCGTAAACCAACGAAACGGAACCGAGGCCCTATTCCGTCATCCCATGCAGCATTATACAAGCATAAAGCCTGCGTTGAGCACACTAATTTTCTCAAAGTGACATTGACCTTCTACCGCGACACACACTAAAGTGCATCAACGATGAACTGGCATAAAAAGGAGTGAATCCGTGGTAGCGACTCTAGGCCGTCCACGGACCATTTCCTGATGTCCAACGACGAGCGTTTTAACCGCAGCAACTTTAACATACGCTTTTCGAGCTGGAATTACCGCGGCTGCTGGCACCAGAACTTGCCCTCCAATAGATTCTCGATAAAATTCTTTCATTGTTCTCATTTCAATTGCCGAATCAAAAGATTGCGGCATCGCTACTTCTCGTCACTACCTCCCCGATCGGGGATTGGGTAATTTGCGCGCCTGCTGCCTTCCTTGGATGTGACAGCCGTTTCTCATGCTCTCTCTCCGGAATCGAACCCTGATTCCCCGTTACCCGTTACAACCATGGCAGTAATATCGACTGCCATCAAAAGTTGATAGGTCAGACACTTGCAATCAACGTCGCCCGCTCTAGGCGGGGCAATCCGAAAATTTACCCAGAGTCGTCACAATTTTGTTTTCTTGCGAAAACGTTGGCTTTGATCTGATAAATGCGTCCTTTCTTGCGTCAGGACTTTTGTGCATGTATTAGCTCTAGATTTTCCACAGTTATCCACCTGTCATATTGTCCCATAAACTACGACTGATGTAATGAGCCATTCGCGGTTTTCACCATATCTGGTATGCACTTACACATGCATGGCTTAATCTTTGAGACAAGCGTATAATTACTGGCACGATCAACCAGGTATAGACATTTAATCCCGTATCACAGGATTATTTTTCATCATGCTAGACACAACACACTAGGTGTTGCTACATACAATTCAATAATACCACTTCATGAACCCATCACGTTCAATTGATAGGTAATCCTCTCATTGTTGCTCCCCGTACAACAGCAAAAAGTAGTATTTGCTAAATTATCAACGTGTTCCAATCTGCCCAACGTTTATTCACCGTTTATGTGTACCCTTAATCATTGATTAAACGCACTATGTTTATGCACCGCTATCGTTATATGTTGATTAATCAACATCGCTATAGTATACAACTGCCTTTGTACACTTTTCTATGTAACAGTAATCACTGTCACATAACTGACACCTCTTGCATTATTAGTCGCCATGACTAGATGCAATATTTACCCGTATGCACCGCATTTCATTAGACATTGATTCCTCAACATCATTAACCACTTATGTATTGCTAGCCAACCAGTGCATTGCAACACTATCACTTGAGAGCACACACTGCGCACTCTCAACTTTGCTGAAATGTTACAATTCGTCTTTTCACTAAATTTACCAATTTTGTTAGTCTACAATTCGTCTTTTCACTAATTTTGCAAAAGATGTTTACTGTTGAAATGTTTTGCTAATTTATATTATTTAGACGTAAATATAAAAAATACAGTGTACGCTGAATGTTCAATGTGTGTTATAAAATGCAATCATGTATGCAATGTCGTTTTTCACATAATTTCATATATTACGTTAGTTCATCGATTCTCAATTTATTTTAAAATGCAAAATTTAAATATTAGCTCTCATAAATAGAAAGCAATATCATTTACACTGCAAATCGTCTTTTCACTAATTTTGCAAAAACAAATATGATCTAAGTTAAGAGTAGGTTTAACATAATATTATGACTGCAAATTAAAATTTTCCATGGCGTTAGTTAATATTTGATATACGAATAAATTTTTTAAACATATGAATATAATTTTAAAAGTGTTAATTAATATTTAATAAATGTAATTATTTTTTAGTATAGGAATAGATTTATAGACGGTTACAACAATCTTATGTTTAATATTTTCCATCCATCGGTTCGGTGAATATATAAATCAATAATATTAATCTAACGAATAAGCAATATTTTCATCTATAGATATTCATCAAATATTTCAAATTAACAATTGAACAAAAGAGAGATTTCATTCTTGGAAAAAGCTATTTATTAACATAAGATTATTCGACTAAAATAATAATCAAATTAAGACTCGATCTACATAGTTACCGTTCGGATATTTACGAAATGAACATAATTTGTAAGTAGAATAGTGTTTATAAAGTATGATAATTTTGATATTCTACATTTCGTCTTTTCAAGGTATAGTACACATTATAGTACAACGCACTAAACATAATAGTACAACGCACTATACATTATAGTACGACAAACTATAACGTATATTAAAATATACATAATAGTGCGGTATTAAAGAAGGTATAGAGTTTAATAATGTAAATGGAACTACACAGAGGTAAGATAATCGGGCATCAACGTGAAGGGGGAATAATGGGTTAGTAAAAACCGTAAAAAATAGCGTAGTTCAAAACATTAATTTCAGTAAAAATTTAGAAAAAGTATGTGATTAACCAGTAGTATAATTATAAGGGATCCCTTTGAATACTGTGAACATTTTTATATCAAATATGAGGGGGTAAAAGGGCTTAGTACATGATGTATTGTAGTTCATCTTATATTTCATAATATTGATTCGACTGGACCATTGTTCAAATATGGATAATATTGTTCAAATATAGATAAAGTGTAAATGATTGTTCAAATATGAATAATATTGTTTAAATTTGGATAAAGTGAAAATGATTGACGGGTAAAATATTAATGAAAACTATGATTATGTCGAATTATAATTTATCGGTGAAGGGGTTAGTAAATGCTGTAATACAAAATGTAGTAAATAATATAAAATCAGGTCAAATATTTAAAACATGCAGTATATTCTAAGGTAAACCTTTGAATACATCGAATATTTGTTTATCGGGGACGGGGGGTAAAGGGGTTAGTAGGTAATGAATTGTTGTTCATAATAAATTTAATAATATTGATTCGACTGGGCCAATGTTCAAATATTGATAAAGGGTAGAATATTAATAAAAACTGATTATATCAAATTAATATATATCGGGAGGGGGAATATGTGGTAA
>WNNJ02002041.1:0-23978 GCA_012934845.2 Pomphorhynchus laevis
GGCGAAGAGCAAGATAGGAATCACGGAAAGACGGAGTGATCGAGCGGAAATCGCGTCTGAGAGAGCGGTGATAGACTCGAGAGCAGCGTGGATACTTTAGTATGGAGAAATGACGAATAATTAATGACGAATAACACCTTTTATTAGACAAATAAAAGGTGTTATAATGGGTGGTAATAGTAGCCCAATTAAAGCTGACTTGTTTTTAAGCTTTATATAATATAAATTTGTTCATAACTGTGTAAAAACTAAATCTAAACAATATAAATATATGAAATATATGTTTCGATACATTGATGATATATGTGTATTTAATTCTAATAATTTTTATTCAATTAATGAGCACATTTATCCAGAAAGCCTTATTCTTAACAAAACCAATATTAATGATAAAGAAGGTGTATATCTAGATATGAACATTAAATTAACATTAACTAAAACTACTATTAATTTATATCGTAAAGATGACATATTTAAATTTACAAGAAACATATTTTTGCATGAGCATTCATGCATACCATATAATATAAAATATAATACATTAAATAATGAAATTTTAAGAATTGCAACAATATGTAATGATATTGGCTTTCTTCAAAATCATTTAAATAATTTAATAGATACATATTTTAAACTAGGTTACTATAAAAATAACATCAAGCAGAAAATAGTAAAATATATAAATCAACACAATAATATAAAGAATAAATGTAAACTCTTAAGAACACAGAAACTTTAGTGGTCTGATCTAGTTTTGTGTTGTGAATTGGCTGTGGACGATTATTCAAAATTTATTTTTTATCTGGATTTTTTTCATACGCGATTATTATTTTTATTCGTCGGTTCGTATTTACACTCTCGTGATCATTTTAATCATATAGCAGCACGCATTGCACTGCTAGTCAGCATGGGTTGATCTCATCATAAGTGAATCCATGTCCACAGTTCATGTTTCGGTTCTTAATTCCTGCTGTTTTCTTAGTTGCCGATATGCTGGGATATTTTTGTTCATAAATTTTAATTTGCATATATTTTGTGTTCAATTTAGTGTTTAAAGTTTAACATATAAATTATATAAAATCGTATATTGTTTATCGTGTATCTTTATTTACGTAAGTTATCTGATCTGATCATTATTAGCATTTGTATAATACACGCGACGATTTACATCAATTATAAAACAAAAGTTATCAAGATTTAACTGAATACTGTCAATAGATTCAAATTTAAAAGATCGGTTTTGCATTGAACCGAATGCACAACCATTAAATAATCGAAGAATTACAACAATTTGTAAATATTAGAACATAGCATAACCATTTATTTTTATTTTATTTTTTAATATCACACAATACTTAAATTAAATTTATTTGGAAACAATATCAAATGCAGTTTTCGTTATTTGTTTAATGTGGAAAATACACTAAGGCATTATTAAAATTTCATTTTTTTATAATTATTAAATTACTTTATCACAACTTGTTTTCGTTTAAATGGTGATAGATTAAACACATTACAATTTTATTAAATGCATTCAGCATCCAAACATTAGAAATTGCCATCTTTAAGAAAACATAAGTGAACTATTTAGATCAGTTATCTTAGTCAACGTATTTATTTTACATAAATTAAAAAATTGTAAATGTCATAATATTAAATTTTATGTAATTCAGATATTTTATAACTTAATATTTTTTACAACCTATTATATTTACGAATACCCTAATAGATAGTATACCATAACAGATAATCCCCTAGTAGAAAATATAATTAAAATTAAAAGTCATCTGAAAACGATTGTTCACTTATGATGTCATTATTGATTTAACAGAGAAAATGAAATAAATTTGAAAATTTATTGTATTTCTTCAAAATCATTTAAATAATTTAATAGATACATATTTTAAACTAGGTTACTATAAAAATAACATCAAGCAGAAAATAGTAAAATATATAAATCAACACAATAATATAAAGAATAAATTTAAACTCTTAAGTGGCAAATTTTTATGGATGGATAATAAATAATATACTTTGTATTAGAATAAGATACTAGATAGTTATTTCAGAGGAAATACATCATTAGCATGTATTTGGCCCCGCTGCTATGTTGGGTAGAGGAGTTAGGGGCCGAAACCTGATAGCATAAGCAGTTCCTCCTGATGACCTCTAATTCTTATTCTGATACAACATCTGTTATTTATTAGTCAATTCATATAAATAAAGGAATTGTCATAATATGTAATGATATTGGCTTTCTAATATTGAAAATTTCAATATAAAGAATAAATGTAAACTCTTAATAACAAATAAAGCTGTTAAAATAAAATAAAACAGAAAATTGTAAAATATTATAATCAAACAAAATATTATTAAAATAAATTAAATATTAAAATAAAATATTAAAATTTTTTATTATTTATATAATATTTGCACAATATTCGTAAATGAAAAATTTCAATATTTAAGTTGAGTTAAAAAAATATTTAAATTTATGCATGAGCATTCATGCATACCATTTAATATTAAATATTATATAAATTTTATATTATTATAATATTATTCGAAATTTTACGAATTATCAAAATATGTAATGATATTGGTCTTCGTACAAATAATTTATTTTTATACTATAAATATATTTTTATGATATATTATCCACTGTAAAGTAATCTGATATTTTAGCAATACTGATTGATACCTTAATAATTAGCGTTAATAATTAGTTTTGCGTTAATAATTAGCGCAAAACTAGTTTGCCGGTTGTAAGTTTTCAAATTATTTAACAATAATAATTGTAACTGCAATACCGCAGGTGTAGTGTATCTAATACAATGCACATGTGGATTGCAATATATAGGAAAAACATATCAAATGTTAAAAACTAGGTTTAGGCAACACATATATAATATACAGCATAATAGTCAAACTATATTTCATAAACATATGAGATTAATAGGACATGATATTAAAAACTGTAAATTATTTATTTTAGAACATATTATCGAAGAAAACATTTCAATATTAAATCAAAAACTATTAGAAAAAGAAGATTTTTGGATTAAAACGCTTAATTCCATGTACCCATTAGGATTGAATGACGTGGTACAAGGAATTGGCAGAAGTAGTATAATACATAATAAACAACTATATTATAATAATCCGGTTAAACGCAAACCAAGAAGTCATGGTGATAAAAGGAATAGGAAAAATAGAGTTAAAAATATTAAAAAAGATATGTATATAAATGAACAATTAGAAATATTAAAACAACTTTTAAGTGATAATAAGCTAAAAGATCTTTATGTAAATATAAGAAGTTTTTCTAAAGATATCATATGTTCAATAAATCAAAAATTAATTAACGACTATGATAGGCTAAGTTGTATAATAGACAGTTATTGTAATACAAAATACTATAATCGTACAATAAATGTAAATAATAACAATAGAAAATATACATTAACCATAAACTTCATTAATAAATGTATAGATAACATAAATATAGCCGGACTTTTAAATAATTCTAAAAGTAAAGAAATAATAGGGTCAGATTTAAGTAAATATATTCCTAAAATAAGGTATAAACTCCTACCACCATTAGGACGAAAAATTTGTAATTATAATAAAGAATTAAAATCAATATGTAACGATAATATTAGAAACATAATGGAAACAGAATGCAATTGTAAAAGTCTTAGTTTTGATAAAATAAATGAACATATATGTACCCATAATCTAGAATTAATTGAAAATTGTGAATTAAGAAAGCTGCTATCAAAAGGGTATAAATATAGATTAAATAATAACAACGACAAAAATAAAATTTACAATTCGTTATATAATAACTTAAATGATTACTTTAGTAAGCTGATTAATAGTGAAAGCTCGAATATATCTAAGATAAACATTTGGAAAGATTATATATTTGATAAAATTAAAAATAAAATGAAAATAACAAACAATTATAAAAGGAAAGATAAAATTAATAAAGATATGTATAAAGAACTTACTAAATTAAAGGATAACTATATAATAACAACTATTGATAAAGCTAGTAATAACTTTGTCTTCATATGCAAAAAGCTTTATTATGATATACTAATGAAAGAGGTTAATTCTAATGATTTAAATGTAAATCCAACATATGAACGTAGTGAGTTGAGTTTAGAAACAATTATTACAAGTCACTGTTCTATAATGGATAAAAAGGGTATAAAGGTTGAATTAGATAATAAAACTATACCTATATTATATTGGAATCCAAAATTACATTAAAATCCAATAAAAAATAGGTTCATATGTAGTGCGTTTAAATGTACATTAAAACCACTTTCTGTCTATATGAATAAAATACTTAAAGTAATTAAAGCACACTTTAAAAAATATTGCAAGGTAATCGAAATTAATACTGGTATAAAACACTATTTCAGTATTAATTCTACAAAAGAATTTTTAGAACAGACAAAAGGAATAAATTTTCAAAATATAAATACATACGATTTTAGTACGCTTTATACAAATCTAGATTTAGTAGATATTAAAGAAGCGTTAGTAAAATTAATTAATCTTATATTCGGAAAAAGATATACATATATATGTTATAATAATAACGCCTATCAAAAAATAAAACCATACAATAAATATAAATATATGGATAAAATTGAATTATTGGAAGCCTTAATAATTTTGATAAATCAAAATTATTTAAAGATAGGGATATCTATATTTAGACAAATAAAAGGTGTTTTAATGGGAAGTAATAGTAGCCTAATTAAAGCTTACCTTTTTTAAGCTTTATATAATATGAATTTATTCGTTAACATGTAAACAATAAATCAAATTATATAAATATATGAAATAGAGGTTTTGACATATTGATGATATTTGTGTATTAAACTAAGTGAACAGATTTAAATAAAAAATAAATAATAAATTTAATAAATAATATACTTTGTATTGGAATAAGATACTAGATAAGCAAATTTTATCAAAGAAAATAAGTCATTAGCGCGTATTTGTCCCCGCTGCTATGGTGGATCGAAGAATAGGGTCCGAAACCGTATAACATAGCAGATATCCTGATGATCTATAATCTTTATTCTTATACATCGTCTGGTATTTATAAGTCAATTCATAACAATTAACTTTCATTTTAAATTTCAATTTTAAATTTTAACTTGATAAAATTTTATAACAATTATTTATTATTTATAATTATTTATTATTTAATTATTAAACTTTTGCATTATTCGAGAACACTGTTTTGTGAACTTTTTGCATCTAATCGATTTTGTACTGCTATAATAAATTTAGTGATATATTAGTGTCCTGATATTTAATCTTTCAAATAATGCAGAAATTATCAATTTCTTATGTTGGAAATGAAGACTATTTTTAGCCTTCAATGCTACGAGTAGTTTGTAGCTTTAAAACTAAAAATTAGTAAAACAATTCTTAAATAATTTGTAAATAACCATTGATTATTTAATCAACATTATCTTCAACAGATATAAATTGTTACATGTATTTCTGATAGTTCGTTTATCAAGAAAGTTTAGAACATTCATTTAATTATTGCATAACAATTTTCTCAAGAGTTGTCAAATGACACTATGAACTTTTAGCATGGAAATTTAAAAAATGATCATGGCCTGATTCTAACGTCAACTTATTGAATTCGTTTAATCGTATTGTATACCTTGATTACATTTGGTAATGATTCAGAGGTTGATAATACATCATAACGAAGAGCATGCGGACCAAAACGCTTTACCATCTCTCGTCTTTTAACATCTCTTAACATTCTAACACCGAGATATCCATAGCTGGCGTTACGAATCGTAAGTATTTCAATGTGTAAAGATGCCTAAATACATATAAATGCGTCATTTGTTATTAGAAAATAAATTCATACCAGTCTCAATGTCGACAACATGATTGCACATAAATCAAAAATGAATAAATAAAATAAATCAAAAATGAATAAATAGAATTATAAATTGCAAGGGAATTCTGAAAAATAAGCAAATGCATTTACAGGATTTTACTGATAACTTTAATCTAAAAAAGAAATTTCAAATTATTTTGAAAATACAAAACAAAATGCTCAAAAGAAATTTAATTTAGTCCGAATTTATGTATCAGTAAATTCTTAGAAAATTCTGAAAAAGAAGCAGATGCATTTACAAATATTAACATTTTCATGACTTTATCCATTTTATGGATAAAGTTGGAGATAATTAGATATCGATAAAATTAAAAGCTTAAGTGATTATGTCGATAGAAGAAATGAACGTTTTTAAACAACGTAGAAAATTTTTTATGAATCAAGAAATTAAATTAGGTAGTAATTTAAATTTCTGAGTAATAAAAAATCTAAATCATAGGAAATCTTAAAATTACGAAATTTGCATTTACATTATCCCAAAATGTATGTATATTAAACTAAAATCTAAATATTATTAATCAGATCATGAAAATACTGGGTTATAAAAATGATATTTTAAGATTAAATTATTTTGTACATAATATGTAATCCCAGTTAAGTAATAATTTGTAATTAGTGTAATAAACTTAAAAATTTTAAACTGATTAAATTTTATTTTAATAAAATTTTATTTCAATAAAATTTGCTAGATTAAAAACCCCATGCATAGAAGTACCCAAGAATCACTTGAGACAATGTTTTAAGAGTTAAATAAAGAAAACTTGGCTAATGAAGCAGCTAAAAATATTCACAATTTATGGAGAAGAAATAATATTTGTTTTAAATAGTTGATAAACTATTGGAGCTGGATCAAAGAAAAGAGGAAATTATTTTTGATATTTCGCTAACTACTATTAGTTTTCTATTTTTTTTTCAAATTATTTAATTTGAATGAAAATATTATAGTAATTATTCTTGTTTTGTTTCCATACTATTTTAAATCATTCTTTTTCATTGCGTTTTGTGTACCTTCAAAAGTTGCTGAAATCGTGTCCAAAATTCAAACAACAGTGAAAACAGCTGGTTATCGCTAACAACAGCAGCACCTGCCCATAGCAAATGGCATTGATCGTTTTGAACTTTTTTATATAAGAATGTACATTAAAAAACATTGTAATTTTCTGAAGATGCTCACAGTAGTTAGCGAAATATCAAAAATAATTACCTCTTTTCTTTGATCTAGCTCCAATAATTATTTAAAGAATATTTGAATGAAATAGATTGCAGGAGATGATTTGCGAAAATTCAGGAGTGAAAATTTCAGCTTCGAAGATGATGATCGAGCATTATCTTCTAGAACATCCGGCTGAATTTGATTACAAGCTTATTGAAACAGCTCTTAGATAAATTCTGATATATCTAATTTATCAACTTAGCAAAATACCCTGTTATATCAGTTTAGTTCAAATTATACAACTATTCATCATCGTATTCAACAACTTGGCAAAGTTGTTGAATACGATGGGTGCCTAGTGAATGGGTGCCTAGTGAATGTCTGAGAACAATCTCAAATACAGAGTTGGCATCTACTCTCCTCTACATTTTAGCTAACTTGCTTCTTTTGTTTAGGATAGAATTGTGACTGGACACGAAAAATGATCTTTTATCGAAATATTGAGCGTGTAAACCAGAGGTGACCAACACTTTTCGATGAAGCGCCAATTTCCCTTTTGGAGAATGCGCCAATTTTTTGTTGAAAGAACCCACACATTTTTCAAATATTTGCCCTTTTCAATCAAAAATGTTGAAAAAATATACAATTTTGTTTTCATTAATAAGTAAAGTGTCCAAACTAACTTTTGGAAATAATCGTAAAATAACTGAAAATTTTTATTAACAACTTTATAAGAAAAATTCCGTCTTTATTAAAAAGATAATGCGCCATCGTGCATCGTCCAATACGCCACTTGTGGCGCATGCTCCATGAGTTGGCCACCTCTGGTGTAAACAGTAACTTCTTAAAGGGTAAAGACATCAGCCCTGGTCAAGAATGAAACAACGAAAAAGGATATTTTAATCTGGTAGGATCGTCAGGAAAATCCTAGTAAAGGATCCTAGTAAATCCGAAAAGGATTTAATTTAGTGCATAGAAAATATCTACATTGTGAATTGAAAAAGATCTACTTTAGTAAATCGAAAAGGATCTACTTTAATGAATCGAAAATGCAGGAACCTACCAAGAAAGAATGGATGAAAGAACTTTTGGAAGAAAGGTTGGAAAAATATTTTAATCCATCTTATTCTGCGACCTAGCTACTTCAGACTATCATTTGTTTTGCAGCTTACAAAGCATTCGAAAGAAACAGATTTTGCGAGGTGGTAAGATATTAGAGAAAATTCGTTTCCAATCAGAATTATTACAAGAAGGCGAGGAAACAGGAATATTTTTTTGATTAGAAAAATCCAATATTTCGACGGCACTACGGCACGTCATCTTCAGGGTTGTAATTAGCTAGAACACTTATAAAAAAAGAAAATTTATTTTATTTTGTTTCTATTTGATTAGAAAACCTTAAAAATAATTTTGGTTTCTAATAAACATACAATCTAAAGTAAATACAATCTAAAGTAAATACAATCTAAAGCAGTGTTTCTCAAAGTGGTTCGTAGCGCCCCCTTTGGGCCTGTTTGACGATTCAGGGGGCGGTAGAGAATTTTTGATTAAAAGGGGGTCCATGAAAAAGAGGTGGGGGTCGGTGAAAAAAAATGTAAATTTCATCTTCATCACAAATAAACAACACATATTTAAGATTATAAGTAAGCACGAAATAGCCAATTACAATTTATCCTTTTAGTTTTCATTTTAAAATACCCTTTTAAAACATAACACAAATCGCTATAATATTACTGAAATCACAATACGTGTATAAATTTATTGTGGCGCGCCAGGGGCGACCCCTGGCGCCCCACAAACAGATATTATTATAAGATATTATTATACAAACAGAATTTAGGAAGAGGCATATTTACACAATTCCCAAATCTTGAATTAGCAAAGCCTTCAGAAGATGATGGCTAGTTTGAACTTTCTTGACTGCTTAATAAACTACTTACAATGCTAAATATTTTGCATATAACGACCTGATATACACGACCTGATAATACACGACCTGATAATACACGACCTGATATTAGCAGACCACAATTATGGGCAGACGAAGGGAAACGATATTCCTTAATTCATATCAAGACAAGTAGGATGTGATGGTGATGGCTGCAATGTCTGGACTACAGTAACTGTACCACATAAAGATGCTGATACATTGAGTAGAAGAAAATTCATATGTGGTTTTTGTAATGCGTCAATCGTATTTTGTAGTTCATTGACATCAGCAAAGGACAATGCTCATTTTAACTTAAAGACACGTAGGTTTCAAGAACAAATTATTGACAAAGAATCTAGCATATGCCAGAGCAAAATCACTACGCCGATGTCGTTACACGTCAATTCAAATAAGGAACCAGACGTAATAGATGCTTCAAGTTCGACTCGCATTTGGACACGAGGACATAAACATTCACGGACGGTATATAAACAAAGAAGAAATATCAATGACAGCACTGTGATGGCAAACGACAAGGATAAAGTTACACCTGAGAGTATTACTAAATGGCCTTCACCTTTATCTGACATATTCGCGGAACACAGTCCTAAGAACCACAATATATTGATTTCTACTCCTGTTCGACCAAAGAATGTATTGAAGCAGCCTTTAAGTAGAACGCAGACAAGATACGATGATAGAGTGTGCAATGATGTGGCAGTCGGAAATGAAAATGAACTGAAATCCAATGATTTAACAGATAAGACATTTGTTGAAATTATCAATATTAGGAATCGTGCTAGAAACAGAAATAATTGCGTAATTTTTGCTAACATCACTGAATCTTCTGCAGACAACGTTCAGACCAGTGTGGATGATGACGTAGTTTCTATTCGTAAGGTCTTTTCGGATATATTCGTTCAGGGTGAAGAGAATATTGCGCGTAGTCTCAATGTCAAAAGCTTATTTCGTCTTAGTAAAAAAGCACAACACAAACCACGATTACTTAAAGTAGTATTTGATTCTGCAGATAATACAAGAGCAGTTTTAGCTAGAGGTTATCGCTTGAAAGGTAAGACGACAAAAATTTTTAAAGATCTCTCGGTTGAGGAAAGATTGTTGCTTAATAATGCTCGTGCTAATCTAGCATTTAGAAGATCGAATGGAGAGACTGATCTAATGATAAGAAATTTTCGAGTAGTTCGTCGGCGACCATTCGTGCATTGGTGAGTTTGGAGAGTTCTTCGAGGGATTCCATTTTACAATTAGGAAATCTAGCGCGCATTGATATCACATCCAACATTACTACTCAATTACCCTCTGCTTCTGGTATTAGTGTCGCCTATACTAATTTAAGGAGTATTTTACCAAAATTTGATGAACTTAAGGCATGGGTAATCTTAAATAAACCAGCGATCCTGGCTCTCACTGAAACATGGCTGCATCGTGATATACCCGATGGTTTAATTGCTATTATGGGATATAATTTGGTGAGAGCTGATAGAGAGTCTCGGAAGGGTGGAGGTGTTGCGCTATATATATCGACACCCTTAAACATTACTTCCACTCGTAATTTTAAAAATGAACTGGGCACGTGTGAGTTTCTCTCAGTCATTGTTTCACACTTCGGAGGTCCATTAGGTATTGCCGTGTGCTACAGGTCGCCGCAATCATCCGTATTGAGTCATGAATTCTCTACACTAATTAGTCAATGTTCTGAGCTTGAAGAATATCTACTAGTTAGCGATTTTAATATACCCTCAGCTGGTCACATCGGGAATTATGTTTTGGATAGTAGTTCTTCCAAGTCAGATGCGGATTTGTGGAATTTTCTTACAAATGATCTCATGTTAGAGCAACATGTGCAGTCGCCCACCAGATTCGCGCAAAACCAGGAATCTTGTCTAGATTTGGTATTTTCCAAATTAATTACAAGTGTGGGTGATATGAGCTATCAAAGTCTTATTGGATTGAGCGATCATTGCATGATCTTATTCAATTATTTTTCTAGGTGTATGATCCCAAAACTGGAAAATTTGATAGTGTCGAAAAGATCTTGGCAACAAATTGATGAAGACCCATTACGAGAGGCGGCACTAAGAACATCATTCAACTGTGCTAGTGAAGACATTGAGGTAAGGTGGCATGTTATTGAATCAGGTTTAGTAGCTCTTGCAGATAAGTTTGCACCACTCCGTAGATTACCAAAAAGTAAAGCTAAATACCCTCCTTGGTTTGACACTGAATTGCGATATGCTCTCAAACATAGGAATCGTCTATTTGAACTAAGCCGTCATCAGAATAATTTTAAAAAGCGGTATACAATGTTCCGAAATTTCGTCAATCGCCTTAAGATTACAAAAAGGCAAAGTTTTGAAGATCAATTAGCTTTACAAATTGATACCGAAGCAAAAAAATTGGGCTTATGTGAAATGATCCAGAGCTCTGCTACCAGCTATTTCATCTTTAAGAGACGGTAACACTCGAGTGACATCGCCAGACAGCATGACAGAAGTGTTTGCATCCGCTTTTGAGCTAACACCAGATGCTTTCTCTAGCATATGTGGAGATGCAGCATCACAACAGGTAGAAATTGGTTCTCCAGTTTTAACGATAACAGCACATGAGATTTTTGTTGAATTGGCTAGGTTATCTAGATCATCAGCGGCAGGCCCCGATGATATTCACCCCCAACTTCTTAAGTTACTTGCTCCTGTTCTGGCTGAGCCATTAGCCTCCATATTTTAGCTGAGCTTGCGCATTTCGAAGTTACCTGCTGCCTGGAAAAAAGCGATTGTAGTACCAATTTATAAAAATGGTGAAAAAGATGATCCGAATAACTATAAGGCAATAAGTCTAACTAGTGTTGTATGCAAAGTGATTGAGCGCATACTAAACAGACGCATATATGATCATTTGAGTTCGCTAAGAATTCTCAATAATGCACAGCATGGATTTCGCCCTCGGCGTTCATGTCTTACAAACTTATTACATGCTCGTGAAGATTGGGTTGGACATGTTGCTAACGGGTACTGTATCGACGTAATATTTCTTGACTTTAGTCGGGCTTTTGATAGGGTGCCCCACAAAATGCTAATTTCCACCCTTGAGTCTTATAAAGTCAATCGCTCCATTATAAGCTGGATTCAAGATTTTCTTAAAGATAGATCCTTTGCTGTTCGTGTAGGTCAATGCCTATCGTCTTATCGTCCTATCACCTCAGGAGTACCACAGGGATCAGTCTTAGGACCCTTGTTGTTTAACATATTTATAAATCAGCTACTAGATTTAATTGAGGATTGTAGTGTTTTAGCTTTTGCCGACGATGTAAAGGTATGGAAATTGCTTAAAACCAACAAGGATCGAAATGACTTTCAAAATATCCTAAACATTGTTTATCGATGGTCTTTAAATACTGGAATTTCATTGAATATTAAAAAGTGTGCACATATGAGATTAGGTCATTGCAACGTGAGTCAAAAATATTTTATTGACGATGAGTTTGTTGTTTCCACGCAGTCCACTCTGGATCTTGGTATAATTGTTCAAAACAATCTGAAAACACGTACTAACACTGATAGGATTTGTAACGCAGCAAGAAGAATGACCTATATTGTCAAAAATTGCTTTAAAGATTTATCTCCCGTTTGTGTTGTGCGTTTATATAATGCTCTTATAAGACCGATATTAGAATATGTGTCGCCAGTAGTCTTTCCGTGTACGCGTACAGAACTTGATCAATTAGAGCGCATACTTCGACGGTTTACGAAATTATGTCCTCAGGTACGATATCTTCCCTATGAAGCACGAATAAAAAGTTTGAATATGCCGACAGTGCGTGAAAGGTTCCTTATTTTCGACCTTCTAGCTATGTATCGACTAGTTAATAAAGATGAAAATTTTCCAGCAAATAGAGTTGAACTCAATGAACGGGATGGACGTAGAGGGCACTCGAAAGTGCTAGTAGTACGTGAGCACGGAAAATACCCTCGTCATTTCCGACTGTCTCATCGAGCGGTGAATATTTGGAATCGTCTTCCAGTTGATGTCGTTGCGGTGCATACAATCAATGAATTTAAATCCAATATAAAGAACTGGATTCGAAATGAGAACGAGTGGTGGTTGCTGCAGTACCCATGGTTCTGATATATATACTGAACGATTTTTTTGATTTTTTTCTTGTATTTATTTGTTTTTTATGTGAGCGGTCAAAACAGCCTTATGGCTATGACCTGTATTAATAATAATGAGAGAATTTATTATACCTCTTTACCTTTCGGTACTGGGTAAACAAAATAAATACACCAAAAGTTTATCAATTTTATAAATTGTATTTCAAAATCTTCTCCTACTGTCAATATCGGATAGTGACATATTTTTCAAAATTGGGCAAGTGAAGATATGCAGGTTAGATGCGCATTCATTTTTGCAAAGAACACAAATGCACAAAGAGCACCGTGCATGTACTAGAATTCTAATAGCGCAGAATTTATCGTGATATCCATGGACAGATGCTCTCCAGATCAGCGGTCTTTTCCTTGCACAGGGTTCTCTCCATTTAGTCTGTAAGAATGCCGGAGTAAGATAAAATTCAGAATCCAATGACGTCGTCTTTCGAAAGAACATGTTCAGGTTAGTAGTAAATGATACAGTGTGTTCAAGATTAAATGTTGAGCAGATGTATTTAGAGCAAGGTTCTAGCGATGATAGTATCGCTATAACCGATGAAGAACATTTTGGTGAGACTCCAACAATTCGCTTCACGAATCTCCATTGACACCTGTCCAACTGCTGAAAATTGAAGGGACTTAAATCCGACCAGATAACTGGCAAAGTATATGAAACTATGGGAAGCAACATACTTCGAAAATACCGGAGGGCTCCTGAGAAAGATAAAGAACCTAAGTTTTTTGCATAAGAGGTTGCTACAACTAACTTCGAGGATTTACGATGTAGGTGTTCAGTAAATGACCATTTTGACGAAAGTAATACTCCTAAATAATTGTAACTATTGCAGAATTCTAAATCTACATTGCCTATTCTCAGCATGTCACATCGACGCAAAGGTCCACCTAACCGAAATTTAAGGGCTTTCGATTTATTTACATTCACCGTCAACTGATTTGATAAACAATAGGATGACAGAGCATCTAACGCACTTTGAGCGGATAAAAGATCTTTGGCTAATATTACTAGATCGTCGGCATAGAGGGTACAAGAGACTTCATTCGATGCATGACGAAGATGCATAGGCAAATCCATAACAAAAAAGGAAAATAATATAGGGCTGAGTGGATCTCCCTGTAAAACACTGCGATTAGCAAAAAAGAAATCAGAGGTGTTGATACCATCAGATACTTTAAGGCGATTAGGCTGAAGCACAGAATAAATAAGATACAAAAAGCGACCACTAACGGACACTCTGGTGGAAAGTTTATCAAGTAACAAAGAACGATTCACTGTGTCAAATGCTCGCTCAAAGTCAACAAAAGTAGCATACAACGGTCTACGATTAGCGAAACAATTGGTGACTTCGTCACGGACATGCTTTATTGCATCGGACGTTGACCTTTTCGGGCGGAATCCATACTGCTCCGTAGGTAAGAGATGCTCGCGAAACTTAATAAGGCGCATATACATTATATGAGTCAATAACTTATAACTGTGATTCAATATCGCAATCCCCCTGTACGCATCCAGTGAATCATAGTCACCTTTGCCCTTCTGCAGGATCTTAATTACACCGTCGCGCCACGAAATCGGAAACGGATGACCTGCAAGAAGTAGATTGAAAAGTTCTGTCCAGTAGTCTATCAAAATATCGATAGTCGACTTTAACTGTTCTACGCATAATTGATCTAACCCGGCAGCTTTATGATCTTTTAAGATTGATAGGGATCTTACGACTCCAAATGGCGTAAAAGGTAAATTCAGAGGATCTGAACCGTATATTGAATTTATGCATGAAACTGAAGATAAACGTACAGGATAATAAACGTATTATTTGTATTAATAATTTTTTTTAACGAAAAAACGAATTTATTTGACAAAGACACTGCAAAATCATAACAAAAGTAACAATGAAAAAAATTTATCTGAGACACCATGAGCTAGCCCGCACGAGAGCTATTCCAATGGAACGTCTGAATCGGCTAATCACGTCACTGTAACGGCACTCTCTTCTCACCGCTACGTCTTTTGCTAAGCGTTTTACCAACTGTTCTGCCTCATCCCCTAATCCACCTTGTATTGATAAAATAACTGGTATAAAAGCTGCTCTTTCGATCTTGGATATCCGTTCGGAGTATTAGCTTTTTTCGATTCTCGTTATAAATAACGAGAATCGTTTTTTTTGTATTAATAATAATAATATTCTTGCTTACTACAGCCATCTTGATACCCTATATTATGATTTTAATCAAAGATTTGTCGATATTTTTACAATGAACATACCTGATTGGATTCTAGATCCTTTTTCGAACATTCCTACAGAAGGATCAGCAAGATTGCAAGAAGAATTATTGGAATTGAGTAATGATTATGAATTGAAATTAAAATTCAAAAGCGGCTATCAACAATTTTGGTTGCAAAATAAAATTCAACAAAGTTATCCTGAAACATGGGCAATCGTTCAGAAGTTTTTGATTGCCTTACCAACGTCATATCTGGTCGAAAGAGGATTTAGCGCAGTTACAAATCTTTTGTCAAAGAAAAGAAATTGTCTTCAAATAGTTCAGAGAGGCAATCTAAGACTTCTATTAACTAATATAGAACCGAAAATCAAAACCCTGGTAGACTCGCACCAGATACATCCGTCTCATTAAACACTTAACGCAAACTATTATTTAAATATATGGAGATCGTGCTTAAAATAAACTATAAGTAAATCAGAATTTTTATTAATATATTTTTTTATATCAGGGGGTCCATAATAAATATTGTTTTTTTTTCAAAGGGGTCGGCTGACAAAAAAAGTCTGAGGAACACTGATCTAAATTAAATACATATACATCGACGACAACCATCGACGACAACCATCGACGACAACCATCGACGACAACCATCGACGACAACCATCGACGACAACCATCGACGACAACAATCGACGACAACCATCGACGACAACAATCGACGGCAACCATCGTTTATGCGAGGACGTAAGAAAACAACAAAGACCGACACCAACTATGGACAACTGCAAGTACAGTGCTCGATACACGACTGCAGCGTCTGGACAACAATCACCTGCGACAAGAATAAGGCTAAAGAAGACTTCGTATGTGGTTTTTGTGCCAACAAACTAATATGCAACCTTTCCAATAAGCACATATCAACATCCAACACGTCAACTCAAACTACCCCCGTCGTTTCTAATGTCCTTTCTCCACCCACCGACCCTGCCACCATATACACTTCCCATTCCATGTCATATTCACTCCCCGACACCCCACGTCCCGTCCTTCCCGTCTCGTTTCTCAATAACTTGCATCCATCAATCAAAATCACCTCCACCAACCTCCACTATCCTTCCACTCATAACCTTTCTTCACATCGCTTGCCACCCTCTTTATTATCATTATCCTCTATGTCTCCCGTCGTCAAACCAAATCCCTCCAAATCATCAACTGACAGCTCTTCTATCGTGATCTCACCTACTCACGTCAGTCGTCCTCCTTTACGGAAGCGCTTTGCTTCTCGCGATCGTTGCGTCATTGTTACTAATATCACGCCTTCTAACTCCTTATTTCCACAAGCACGCCTGGACCACGATGTTTCCGCCTTAAGATCCATCCTCTCGTCTATTGTCCCTGCGGATAAACCATCCTTTTTCAAGGACATTTCTCCTGTCGCATTCATCCGTCTAAATAAATCTTCTCAATCTAATCCTTCCCAGCCCCTCTCCTAAAAATTGTTTTCAAGCATCGCTCTCACGCGTCTTCTGTCCTCTCTCAACGATTCAAACTCATGTCATCTTCAACCACTCGAATTTTCCCCGATCGCGCCCCTTCTGAAATCGCTCAAATCTCTTCAGCCCGCATCGAAAAACGCCGTCGCGAGGAAAACGGCGAAACATCACTCTCCATCCGAAACATAGACGGAAATTTTCAAGTTGTCCACACCCGTCCAAAAATTCGATGGCGCTCCATCTCTCCTGTGTCTTCTCCACTAGAATCTCTCGCCACAACACACGGTTTCCGCCTCGTTATCCTCGACACTAGATCTATTCTCAATAAATCCGATCTTATCCTCAACCTATTCACCAAGCAATCCATCAATCTCTTCTGCCTCAACGAATCCTGGCACTCAGATTCCGACGACCTTTCTATTCGCCGTCTGCTCTCTGCCGGTTGCTCCCTAGTCGAATCCGCCCGCCCCCTCAGCTCATGCCATTCTAAATCCTCTAATCATGGCGGCATCGTCGTATTCGCGCGTCACCCAGCGTCTCTTCGCAAAATCAACCCCCCTTTCAGTCCTTGCTCTTTTGAATTGCTCACTTGTCGTTATTCTAACCCGATCACTCTAGATCTCGCCATTGTATACCATCCTGGTTCATCAGCTCCTACAGCCTTATTTTTTACCGAACTCGCTGACCTCCTTTCTCATTGTTCTTTGTCCTCAATCCCTTCACTCGTTCTAGGCGACTTCAATATCCGCCTAGACCGCCCCTCTTCCACAGATTCCATCCGCTTCATCAACATTCTATCCAACTACAATTACAAACTAATCTCCACTGCCCCCACACATATACTTGGTGGGGCACTCGACATCATCGCTGTCCACGATCATTTTGCTGCCTACACCTCACTGTCCATCTCTGATCCTGGTCTATCCGATCACTTTCTTATCACCCTTGATCTCACTCGTAACCACACCCCTCCTCACACACCTACAATCCTACGTCGCCCTTGGAGAAATCTTCACCTCTCTCTTCTCCGCTCTGCCTTACTCAAATCGTCTCTATCATTACCCACAATAAAATATTCATCTCCTCACGATCTCGCCTTTCTTTTCGACTCTGAGCTCACATCCACTCTCGATATTCTCTTGCCCTTCAAGTCTCACCCACACCGTCGCTTGCACCGTGCCCCATGGTTTGGCATCCAATGTCTACTCTCAAAGCGTCGACTCCGCCATGCTTTTCGAGTCTATCACCGCTCTCTCAGACGTGATTTCCGCTCGATCACTCCGTCTTTCCGTGATTCCTATCTTGCTCTTCGCCGGTCTTATCTCAACCTACTACGTACAAAATGCAACTACTTCTGGCAGCATAAAATCATCACTTCATTCAACTCTAAGACTCTCTGGCATACTTTTTAACTCAATCCTGGCTCGTTCCTCTACGCCGTGCAACATCAATGCTAATGATTATTCGTCATTTATCCAGACTAAAGTATCCACGCTGCTCTCTCACACCCCGGTCTCCATCCTATCCCACTCTGCCCAGTCTACTCTCATCCTTCCGGAACTCTTTCATCTTCTCCCTGTCTCACCTACAGAAGTATCATCTGTCATCATGTCCTTGCCCAACAAAACCTCACCTACCGATCCCCTGCCTACTCACATATTAAAATCTATATGCTCATCGATATCCCCATTTCTCACAACCTTGTTTAACTCGTCCATCCGCAGTCGTATCTACCCTTCACCTTGGAAATCCGCAATCGTTCGTCCCCTCCTTAAGAAACAATCGCTCGACCCCTCCCTTCCTTCTAGCTATCGCCCCATTTCACTACTCCCTACTCTTTCAAAGCTCTTAGAACGCCTCATCTTAATACAAATCAACGCTTATCTCTCATCATCCAATCTGTACCCTCCTTTCCAATCCGCTTTCCGCTCTAATCACTCGACAGAAATCGCATGCATAAAAGTGTACAACGACTTACTAATTTCTTCGAGACAAGGCTCTATATAGTGTTCTCATCTCCCTCGACAACACCTCCGCCTTCGACATTGTCGACCACTCCGTCCTCCTTTCTCTCCTTCGTTATGATTACGGCTTTTCTTCCTCCTCCGTAGCATGGTTTGCCTCATATCTATCCGACTGTTCCTTTCGCGTCTGTTCTAATTCATCATCCTCCCCTCCCATCCCTATTTTTTGCGGGGTCCCACAAGGTTCAGTCCTAGGTCCCCTGCTTTTCTCTCTTCTGCTTGGGGATCTATCTCCGTTCATCAAACTTTACTCCTTTAAAGTCATGCAATATGCCGATGACATTCTAATCTATGCTCATGCACCCGCACATCGCATACACGATATCGGCATTTCTGCCTCTAACTGTCTTTCTTCTATCTACAAACGTCTCTCCAATCTCCATATCGTTCTAAACCCCGAAAAGTCCAAAATAATGTGGATCCTCCCCTTTCAACCTAACATATCTCCTCCAAATGTATCTTGTGGTCATTAATCATCCCCAATGCTACAATCTCACTTTCTTAGGATTTCATTTCGATGATCACCTTTCCCTTAAACCCTTCGTCCGTGACAAGGTCCACTCGTCTAACTTAATTCTCCGTGACATCCGCCGTATCCGCCCCCTTATCGACTTCCGTTCTTGTATGTCTCTTCTTTCATCGCTTCTTTTCCCTAAAATCGATTACTGCCTTAGCCTTTTCGCCAATTCTTTAAAATCCATCATCCTACCCCTACAACGAATAATCAACACCGCCGTTCGAGTGCTCTTTCGTCTCCGTCGCTTCGACCATACATCCACATATTTTGCCCAACTCTCCTGGCCCATTATTCACATCCCCATCAAACTCCGCCTTCTTCCCGTTACCGTTCGTCTCATCGCTGTCGGCTCCCCATCGTTCATCAACCTTCCTTTCTTAGACGATACTCGCCCCACCTCGCTATCGCTTCGTTCCTGTCATACCTTCTTACTCCACGTTCCTAATTACTCCAACAACTACGGTCTCCGATCCTTCCTCGTCGCCGCCTCACTCGCCTGGAATCAACTCCCTTTCGACGTCCGCCGCGCCCACTCCTTCTTCACATTCAAACACCTCCTCCATTTACACCTTCTCGACACCTGATTCACAGTCTTGTTTTGTTGTGGTCATGTAAGCGTGCGCTGGCACGCATTTGCCACGTTAAAATAAATCCTTTTTTTTAGAAAAATCCAATATTTCGACGGCACTACGACACGTCATCTTCAGGGTTGTATGTATATTAGATCTCTAACTTTTTTTAAGGTGAAAAAGTTAGAGAGAAAAAAGTTAGAGATCTAATATACATCGATCTAATATGGGTCGAAATATTGGTAAGATATTGAAACTGGCATTTGTGGGTTTTTCAAAACATAAAGAATTTTGTAATATGAAAAAAATTAATTTACAATAAGCTTGTAATATGAAAAAAAGTTATAGATAAATAGTGTTAGTCAATTGATTGTTGAATCTTTAATTAAATGTAGCATTTGGTTACTTGTTTTCTTTATTCAACATTTGAACAGAGCATATGGGATGTGGTAAATACGTTTTCTACAGGCAGTGGTAGATAGCTTCTTCGAATGGTGATTTATGACAAAACAGCTTATTTTACATAATATCGTTTATTTAATTCATTTATAAAATGATAATTTTATTTTTGATACATTTTTAAATTTTTATTTTAATTTTATTTTTATTCGTATTTATTTTCAAAATTTTTAAATTTTTACCTTTTATTTGTATTTATTTAAAATTTGTCTTCATGACACGATAAAATGATCAGCTTTTAACGCTTACTTTTAGTTTGCCTTGTTTCCCTGCAGCATTGATGTGAATTGATTTCGGTATCATTCGAAGGAAATAATTAGCCTCAGTTCTAAGCTTACTGGTATTATCAAAATCTACTTCATGGTTATTGATCAAATAATTTATTGGACATTTTGTTCTCATCAATAACAATAAAGTGGATTTTGATAATGCCAAAGTATGATCAACGCTGCAGGGGAAGGATTAATACATTATTTAATTAATAGATGTTATAATCATTTGATATTTTTAAAATATTGTGAGACTTATTGCAGTGAATCCTTCCCCTGCAACAATGATGTGCATTTATTCAAGTATAATATGACAGATGTCATAATGTCCGATGAATTATCTGGTATTATCAAAATCTACTTCATGGTTATTGATCAAATAGTTCATCGGACATTTTGACACCTGTCATATTATAATTGAATAACTGCACATCAACGCTGCAGGGGAAGGATTCACTGCAATAAGTCTCACTATATTTTAAAAATACCAAATAATTACAACATTCGGGAAGGAATGAAATAATTTTATTAATTAAATAATGTATGACACCTTCCCTGCAATATTGATGTGCAGTTATTCAGGTATAAAATGACGGAAATAATTAACCTCAGTTTCAATCATACTTTGGCATTATCCAAATCCACTTTATTGTTATTGATAAGAGCACTGTTCAAAATGTCCGATGAATTATTTGATCAATAACCATGAAGTAGATTTTGATAATACCAGTAAGCTTAGAACTGAAGCTAATCATTTCCTTCGAATGATACCGAAATCAATTCACATCAATGCTGCATGGGAAAGGATACAAGGCAAAAGTTTAATAATATTTTAAAAATATCAAATTACAACATTTGTGAAAAAGTTTGAATTCTTCTTAAATTGTGCTTATGGTCTAAAAGTTTTCAATATTTGTATAATATTTTCATGAAAAGGGTCAATGTGATTAGACAAAACGTCAAATGAATTATTACTATTCTAATGTGGGTTAAATGCCTTTTAAGACTAAACGCTATTTAATTAGTACAAAATAAATACAATAAATTAGTATAAAATACAGTTTACTGAAAAGTACATTTTATAGAACAACGTGGAAATTTTTTTGATGCATAAGCCAGTAAAATATAAAAATAATGAATTAGTACAAAAATAATAACTTTTAATAAATTTCAATTTTGGTTCTAAAAAATAAATCGTTATTCTATAAATTTTATTTATTCTACTCCAAAATTAAAAATTTTAAGAAAAATTGATCAAACTTATCTGTTTCAAATAATTATTTATTAAAAAATAAAAATATTAATAAATATTTGTCAATATGATTGTATAATATAAAAATAAGAAGTTAGTCTATAAACAGAAAGTAATTATCGCTAGATAGTTTTATTATTCTCAGTTGATTTTTGTCATTCTATTTCAAAAGTTGATCCGAAAAAAAGACAAAATGTTCTTCATAGCATATATGCAAAATACAAAATGCGTCTAAAAATAATTTTTACATTAAAAGAACGAATCAGCCCCTCTAAATAGCTGAGCTTCCATGAGTTGACGACGTAGTCCACTTAATCTCTCTTCACTTTGAATAAGTCTGTTATCGGAAGCCATTGACTCCAATCTGTCGGATACTACATCACATCGATAAGATGCGACCTCAAGTTGCTTCATTGTTAGATATATATTTGACTTATATGTAAAGGAAGCTGGAACGTAAAAAGCACGAACTCTTTAGATTCTACTTTATAATTGTATGAAATTTATAAAATTTAATTTAATTTCATTTTGCTAAATGCTATTACAAATTTAATTAGAATCAATTTGTAAAATTGATAATGAATTACATGTGCGAAAGAATTTATAATTCCTTAACCAGACGAGCATTAATACATATGATATCCCTGGTCAAGTGCAGGTGTTTGGCTTGGGACTTCACCTGCCCAGACACCTTGACACTGAGTCATCTAAATACAGCTTTGACGGTACCGGGATTGGTAGCCAGTGGAGCAGAGCACAATAAACGCAGCAAATACTCCTCCCTGACACCGATCTACAATTTTGTGCCGATCGCCGTGGAAACGCTTGGTGCGTTTGGCGAAGAGGCGGAAGGCCTAATGCACGAAATAGGTCGGCGGATAGCAGCAGTGACTGGATAGCGGCTGTCCACGGATTTCCTGCTGCAGAGGCTGAGCGTTGCCATCCAACGCGGTAATGCTAGTTGCGTTCTGGGCACGGTCGAGGGGACGAGCGATAGACAAGACTTAGACACAATTTATTATTTGTAATTTTTTTTAAATAAAGTTTACTTGATGAAATCCCTAAAACATCATAATACTCTTAAAATGACTAAAATACTATATTATTATAATTTAAAAAAAGAAATTAATGAATTTTCAATTTTTATAATACAATGAAAACAATAATTTTGTGATCCACCGTGTGATTAAGTAAGGAACAAAGTGTGAAATGAGTAGAACTACAATAGTGAGTGATATAATTTACAAACTCACTTTTTTGTAACTAAAAATGTGAGTTATAGAGGAAATATAAATATAGTATGCAATAAGTCTCACTATATTTTAAAAATACCAAATGATTACATATTATATATTATATATAATATTATATATACTATATTATATATACTATATATAATATAGAGGAAATAGGGCGACTGCTAAGCAACTGGCTAAGTGAAAATCGCAGGGTCGCTTTCAATACCCGCCTAGCTGATAATTGAAGTGATAGTAAAACAAAATAAATGTTCATATAATTTTATGTAGAAATATTTGTGTTTGATAATTTGCTGATCACTGGAGTCACGTTCTTATTATATTTTAAATTATCGAGTTATTATATAATTAAGGGAGAGTGAGAAGTTGTATTTATTAAAAAATTTCGATAACATCTGTTATCATCAGGAAAAAACTTTCATTAATAAGAAATTAATAAAAAAATGTATTTAAGAGTAATAAGAGTAATTTTTCATTATACAAATTATAATCAAAATATTTATTTGTATTGACATTTAAACCTTAAAAATATTTTTTGGACTAATTTTATCTTATTAATTACGAGATAGTTATCCTTAAAGCTTAATGATGTATAGGCACATAAATTTCAATTTAAACCTTTTGTTTCCCTTCATTTTGTATTTTCGTTGATCATTAAAAGTTTAAAGAATTAATTCAGAATTATAAATTAAA